>JAAAJI010000080.1:0-39716 GCA_010883475.1 Exophiala phaeomuriformis | reverse complement strand
CCCACGACTACTTTCACACTCATCCATCCCTGTGATTTCGAGTGTGGTGATGGTCTCATTGATCGTCTCGCATTCCTCGTGAGTATAGATCAAGTGCCTTTCCCACCCCGAGGACGGACCATGACGCTGACGGGGCTTCGGGATCTCGGGCTTGACCGTCACAATTGATCAGATCTTGGATATCCATGCCACAGCGAGTGCTGTACCGCCCTCGTTGGCGCTGTCACATAGCTTGATCATGTTTGCTCCCGAGGCTATGGCGGCGGATGGCCAGACCAGGGTTGAAGCATGTGATTTCGAGAAGGGCCATTTCGCGTGGTTGAATGAATGATTCTAGGCTGGTGCTGAAGGACACTGCGCGGCAGCCGACGACGAGATGTGGAATCAACCATCGCGAACATAGTCGCTCCTCTTCAAAGATTGAAAAAATCTCCTCACCGAAGCAATATCTCTGAAAGCGTCTCCACATTGATCTCTATGGAGAATACATGCCTGCAGCAGAAATCACACCGTCGCTGCGAGGGTGTGTGAAAGTGAGAAGAGGGTGAGTCGCGAGCAGGCCGTCTTGATAGCGGCTAACCGTCTGCGTGAACGTGCCGAACTCGAAGCAGTTCGACCATTGCTTGCGCTGCCAAGTGCTTAACCAAGACACTGTTAGGGAACAAGCTCGGATATTGCGGCACCACGTAACGAGTCTCACCATATTGGTCCCGCCTGGAATATACCAAACAAGCCCACAGCGAATAGTCGCCAGCATTCCATATCATGTACCTATAAGTTGTGCTACGTCACAAACATGACACGCCAGCGGTCCATGAGCATGTTGTGGTAGGACTATACCAGAATGGACTTGTTCCTTCTGATCCTCGTGGCTGCTCTTCGAATAATGGGCACCCAGATGGGCAAAGGATACATGATCACGCAACTTCTTGCGCCAATGCCGAAAGGCCAAACAGCTTGCTGTGACCGACCGCCGTAGGATCCAGGTAGGTGCTGAAGCAAGGACAGTGACTGTGATCGGAGAGAGCAACTCCGGACCACGACATCCTGTTTAGGACGAATCTGAGGACCTGGCGCACTTTGACGGGCCATGAAACATTATGGTTGCAGAGCTCGTGATGCGGGTGCCAGCGTTAGGCGCGGGGTAAAGCCACCGCCAACGCAATCTGACCTGTAAGATGCTGGGGGAGACATTCTTCGCTGTGTGCCAGTGGCTATTAAAATGAGCTGGAGGCGTGTAGCGCGTGATTCGATACACCAGAGGGCCAAGTGCCCAAAACAACCGAAGTCGACTTGCTTAACGAGATTGGTGACCTTTCTTGAAAGGGTCTAGATGATTTTTCAGGAGCTTAATGATGAGTGCAGCACCGTGCGATACCTGCGCAGATGGACCGCGTAATTCATATCGAAGCTAAAAGGAGTTCGCGCTCGAGCGTACTGTTGTAGGTTTGGGACCCTGCGGATTGCGCCCCATGCGAGCCGAAGCGCTCGCTCTCTGAATTAGGATAGGATCGCCCGTCCTAGGTTGACCTGATTTACATTGACGTCCATAGAAAGGCTGCGACCAGTAACATCGACGCAGCGGAGTTCTTACCACGAGTCATATTGCTGGTTTAGCATCAGTGCCCAAGTTACTCCAAGCACGCATATGCTGTTTGAAACTGCTGGCGACAACATCGAAGTGGAGACGAGATAGACCAAACAATAATTGGTGAGCAATCCATTCATGGAGGGTCAGGAACGCAAAGCTACTGCAGACGACCGTCGAGTTAAGCGGCCCATTCCTCTGAGTAGCGGGAGATCATTCGCCGTTGTGATGGCCTTGGCCCTGTTAGGTATAACCTGGGCAGCTTTTCAACAATGCGGTGCTTTGACACGATGTGCTAATGCTAGGATGGTCAACCTTTGAAGTGCAAACTGGCATGCTGACGTCGCCACAGGAATTCCTGGAATAGGTACAGAATATCCCTTGCATGGTCGCACGAGGGTTGGCATTCCAGAATACTGTCCAAAACGTGGCACTATTGGCGTTGTGTCGGATGAAATGGCCGGCTTGACCAGAGAATCCGCTGATGTGAATCTGCTGTTGCACAAATTCCCATGCAGCTGCCAGAGTTGTCTCGAAATTTTTCTACAACTGTAGACCCGTGCGTCTGCAGTTTGCCGTGTGTCGATTGAAAATTTTGATATGGCTCGAAGCAGGAGAGCACCCCGGGCCATGGTTGGGAGTGGCGACTCTTCAGGGGTTGTGGTGTGATTCAGCCATTCAGGACAACGTGACACCCCACGCTTTCACCACAGTCAGTCGAGAGTCAAGGCCCTGCTGTCAAGTTCGTCGCAAGCCTAGAGGCAAATTTGCTTGGTGTGTGGGATGAGGATCTGGCTAGGGACAGGGCCGCCTCGGGCTAGGGGCTTGTCACACTGCAAGCCACAATCTGGAGAAAGACCCAGTGACAATGGGGTCTGCTTTTGCCAGTGCGGGTCTTCGCTCTCTTTTGCTGCGACTGCTGGTCAGAGGCGATAAAAAGGGACAATTGTTGAGGTACGCTCAACCGAAAACCCCATTTCCGACTAACTGTCGGAGAAATCTCCTAGGCGTGACCAGTACCTAAGAATGGCCAGATTGCAAGTCCGCAGGGCTGAGCAGAAACTGCCTACTCGTGACGAGTCCAGCGGCAGGTCAAGGCCAATCATGAGGCGTCTCAGCTACCTACTTTAGGGACTGGCGGCCATGAAGAGTGTGTGGAGCAGACCTTAGGAACAGGTCCGTGTACGCTCTGTGAACGATGGACGTGTCCACGAGCAAACGTCCGTCTCATGTTTGACAATCATGCTTCTTACGAGGCCACTCCCACTGCAGCATAGACAATATCTTCCTACTGCGTCCGATGACTGCTGCCCAGCTCTTGATGGTCTGAGTACGGGAGATCAGGGAACGGCTGGCTGCAGGTTGAAGTCGAATTGGACGGTGCCTTGATTGCATGGATTGAGAAGAAGTGAGGATTTGGGGAGCCCTTCAAGTTGTTTACAGGATTTTCATCTAGGCGGTCTAGCTGGAACAGGGTTCGGGGGGCGAACTAAACACGAGAGGCGCCGACCGGGGTCAGAATTTTTAGACTGAATACGATCTTGGCCGGCTGATTGACTGGCTGGAAGATGGCTGCAGGGCGTTGCAGGACGACAGGTAAGGTAAGGTACAGAGCGAAAATTCTGAGCTGGAGATCAACTTCGTGGCTACTAGTAGGCAGGGATCAACGGAGTGAGGTGAGTGGTGTTGTGCCAGCAGTGCAGTGAGCAGAGGACAGGAGGCACAGGAGATGCGAGGCCATGGATAGGTAAGGTGGAGTGAGGGAGTTGTGCAGAAAGACTTTGCAGCGCCTGAAGGTGGATTGTTCTGGGGGGTAGTACGAGTAGTGTGGTGTGAAAAGAGTCCACCAGGCCCAGCCCAGCAGAGCCAGCGTCAGGATACCGGGCAGCTTGCTCGTATCCTGGTCTGTAGCGAGCTCCAGGTGAAGAACCTGCGCCGACAGTTGTAGACGATGCTGCAGACTGACTGCTAGTCGCAGCAACCACCGCCTGCGCCTTTCCCGTTCGGTGCCTGCGCCTGCGCCTGCAGCTGCGGAGGAAAAGGACTCGGAGTCCTTGCACTGGCACTGCCAGTGACAGGGAAGAGCAACGTTTACCCCTCTTTTTTCCCTGCACTGCACTTCTGCAGGACGCTACGCCAGGCGCCTAAACTGGACGTGTGCTAGGCCGCGGTTTAGGCTGCGGGCAGCGCCCCAGTGGACTCCAGTTGACCTGCGCCAGACCACTTCAGGCACCCCTTAGGCCCATCCCGACGCCCACGGGCATCTTTTTTGCCTCTCAGGCTCCACTGATTCACGTCTAACGTGCCCCAGGCCAAAACCAACATCCACTCGAGGCAACTTGTGCACGACGCTCCAAACACTGGCACTACTGCATACCACGACCACGACCACGAGCACGACCACGACTACTACTACTGTACATATCCCTACCACTGACACTACCACGGTCCTCTTGTCCAACTTCATATCTATCTAAACCACCCCCATCCTCCTCCCTCATGACTTGAACCGCACTCTGTCACAAACTCTCCGGCGTCCACACTTCAGCTGATCCAACTGCACAGGTGTCTAGTACCCAGGTACCCTCGACGAGTCATCCTTCACCAAGTACACCATCATCCTCCACTAGAGAGTGAGCGATATACCAGCACTATCCCATCTGCTTCACACCCACTCGTACGCCCACACCATCGAAATACTCATCAAGCGTCAGCACGATCGGCGAGGGAGATACAATCCAGCCTGCGTGACCTCAATTGACTCAACCACCTCTACTGCCATACACACCATCTGCACGACGCATACCATCGGTACATACTGCGGTGCAACCACACCGACATCTCTGCCTAGCATATATATCACTTTCCACCATCATTTTTCTTCCTTCCTCCTCTACAGCCTTTTCCTCCGACGACCACAGTCGTACCAACATGGATTTCCTTCTCGGAGACTTCTGCTTATCCTGCGACCGCCAGACCAACGGAACCGCCTTTTGTTCCTCAGCATGCCGTCTCACCCAACTTGATAACTTCACCCTGGGCGAGTCGAGTACGTCGTCGTCAATGTCGGGTTACAAAGCCACCAATAGCCCCGTGTCACAGCGCCAACGACCGTCCTTAGGGCTTGCAACAACTGGGTTTCACCTTCCTCCGGCCTACGACTTCTCTCTACACCGGTCACCGTCGGCCAATTCTCTATCAATGTCCTTGAGTTCCAGGCCTCACAGCCCGAAGATATCGGAGCAGGCTCAGAACGATCTCAAAGACTATGTTGGATCATTTGATCAGACAAGGACCCTACGACGGCGCGTGTCCATGCAATGCAACGACGATTCGAAAACCTCGGGGAAGTCCTAGATTTCTTTCAAGTCACCACCACGAATTCAGATAGCAAAGATGTCTACCGACTCTTCTCTCCTTTCCCTTACGACAGTCGCATGCAGCTGGCGTTTCAGGTATGGACTCAGGACTCTGCTCTCCAAAGATCGAGAGAGATCCTGCACACCTGAACACCCATGACATTGCTCTCCCACAGATCGGAGTAACACCGTCATCGATGTCGACTATCCTCTTAAGGTCTGGACACTACTCTCACCGATTCTTACATACATTTTAAAACCGGGTTGGATTTCCCACTGTTATGATATGCAACGGTCAAACAGGGTTTCAGTTTTGTCAAGATTGAGCGTTGTGTCGGTTACAGTATGGGTTGGGAGCACAGGATCAAGGTTCGGAAAGGTATGATGGGATACCAACTACTACAGGACCACCAGACCAGTTATGGGATACGCATTGTACGAATGATTACAATGAAGCGGCATTTGATTGCATAGGGGGTGTTTTCTTTTGTTTTTCCATCTTGACAGCCGCTCAGGGAGTGGCACGGATACAGCACGCTCTACTCTACCGCGGTGTTTCTTTTGTGTCATAGCGCTGCCGGATGGCCATATGTTTTGCACTGTTGTCCTGTCCGAGAGTTGGACAATTTGGACATAGCTGCTGGGATGAAAGGGCACAACAGTGGCTCATCATCGCCAGAAATATCTACAAATGACAGGCCAGTCGAGGCCGGTTCCTTCTAGGCTTACGGTGTTCTTGTCGCCTCATACACTACCTCGTGTTTCTCATACTGTACAACATAGTATGTCTGCTTACTAGAGCCTGCCTACCTACCTACAGGCGTGGGGTGTCTGCACTGGCAGCACTTGTCCTTTTTGCCTTGCCAATCCGACTAGTCATCTGACTACGATTAGTCCTGGGTATGTTGAAGTGGGTGTGCCACGGACGCTTCGGTCATGGTGTGGTGTGGTTCCTGTACCATGATGCCTACTATATTTAAACAGCTGAACTTGAACTTGAATGCCAGTGCCAGTGGGCCGGATGATCATCCTGCCCGCTTCGCCACTCATCAGCTACTTTTTGCTAATCAACGGAAACCATCTCCGTATCTCCATCTCCATCTCTGATCCCGCTCGAACTGGATGTTAAGTCGTCCGTGCGTAGGATCAGAGTTTGGATCCATCCTTACCATGGAGCCGGAATTTGAACCACCTGGTACATGCACTGCAGTGCTACTGACAGTGTACTTCGTAGTAATGGAACACTCCCTCTTAATCTATGTCGATGTAATGTACGATGGTACATTCGCCGCTACCTACGCAGCAGAAACCGACGCATCATCATGAGAGTACTACCTAGGTACCCAGGTAAGTTCGAGTTGCATCATCCACCTCAGCTAAGGTACTGTATGGTACCTTGGTTTACCTGGAAGCTGGTGCTTACTACACGGACCCTTAGTAGGACATCAAGTGATTGATTGCCTTTCTTGGCCTAGAAGTGGAAGATGATGGTAAGTAGGTACTGTACCCGTGCCAGTGTACTGTACCTGCACTGTGCATGCAGTGCCCGAAGTTATTCAGCTTCCCAACTTCAGCTTCAGGTTCAAATACCTACCTAGGTATGTAGGTATACACGAACTCTACTTCTCTCAAGCCCCTGCCCTGCCCTGCTTCCGGTGTACTCCCCAAGTTCCATGCTCCAAGCTTCAACAGCTGGCTGCCCTCGAGTCTGGCTACAGTGCAAACTGGGACGACTGACAGACGGTGTGGGCGGCCACACACCGCAAGGCAAGTTGAACCGCGCGAAAAGATGCGCATCAATCTCAGGCTTTTAAGCTCCGAGTCCTCGATCTGAATCCGCATCCTGGTATCTTTCTGTCTTGGGTTGGGTCTCGGGCTCTGTCCCGTTGTAGTGGACACGGATACAGCTTGAACCAGTCCTGCCGCTGCGAAATCCAGATCCCTGCCATGATCGAGATCGCGCGTCAAACTCAAATTGGATCCAGATCTAGAACCAAGATCAAGATCCATGCAGTGGCAGAACTTGAACTCCAAGGACACGGAACCAAACATCATGATCATCACCACGTGGTACTCTCCCCCGCTTTCTTTCCGTTTGTCTCCTCGGAGAAATTTACATACCAGTCAGTGGGTTCCAAGGCCGATCAGAAATAACCCGCCGATGCTGGGATTGGCATTCACAGCTGACCTTGTGGAAGTACAAGATGGTGACGATGACGACGAGAGTAGAGGTATGGACTGAATTGGTAGGTGAGTCCAAGACTTTACAGGCATTACCTAGGTGCCTGAGGTACCTACCACATACCTTAGTCTACCTCTGCCAGGCGGCTGGATGAATGGATGGACGGTGTTGCCTCAGGCAGGTGGCTAAGGTGACTTAGGTAAGATAGGTGTGGTTTCTGTCTTTAAGCCAAAGATATCGTGAAGTGTTAAATCGGCTGCCTCAGGCACCCACTGCCACCCAGGTCCTCACCTGCCTGGTGCCTTGCAATTCCGCTGCAAAACAAGGTCACCAAGGGCGAGCAAGGATTCAGCCTCGTTGGGAAGGCTGAAGACCTGACTGACACCGTTGCGATTCACAACATTCACACCATTCATATCTCACCTATATGTAGACAGCGACTACCATAGCTCTACGGGTCTGGAATTGCCAGTGACTAAGGTATGCATTCAACTTGATTAGTTCTCAGCACTATACTGATCCGCAGACGAGTCTCGCTTGCCGACAACGTTGGTGCCCCGAGGCCTTCCTAGGCTACCCTCAACCTACCTGCCCTTCGTGTCCGACGTCTCTCCCCTTTGCAGACATCACGACATCTTGTTCATGTGTTAATGCATATACCAAGCAAAGACAATCAAAATCTATACTTTAACGGTACCTATGAACGACTTACCCATCTATTATTCTTTGGCTCATTTCCCTTCCCTGATACTATACCTAGCCGCAGACCTATGATGCAAGGCTGGACAGTCGCAGACAGATGCTTCACCTACGACGACGAGACCTTTACCAAGCGAGACCTTTTCGAATCCGAACGCCCAACTGGTTGGCAAGGCCACCCCGTCAAAACACCATGGAGGTCCGTGCGGCTTCAGAATGAGCATGCGGCGCTCGCCTTCATTCGAGACAACACTACGATCCCTGTTCCGAAAATTCTCGAGTTCAAGAGTATCAGTAGCGAAGGCACTTACCAGCTGAAAACGGAGCGCGTGTACGGAACACCTCTTTCCAAAATCAGGGCGGGTAAAGAGCAAGCTACCAAGGCTGTTGACGAGTACATCACACAATTTGTCCTTCCCCAGCTGCGGAATTTAAAGTCCCGCAATGTGGGCGCCCTAACTGGCGACATCATTCCTCCCATGCGTCTGTGGGGGCAACCCGGATCCCGTCAGTGGACTCCCTGGAAATCTTATTATTGGTCGAAACCAAACGTCTTTGTCCACAATGATCTCGGTCAACAGAATATACTTGTGGACGACAACTTCAATGTGGTTGGCATCGTGGATTGGGAATGTTCGGGCTTCTACCCGCATTATTTTGAGGCGCCGCTATGGACCAAATCGCTTGACGACGAGGGTTACTTTGATATTGACGCCCATAATATCCCCCGACTGGTCGAGTGCCTTTCGCAGAGAGAACGCCGGCCACTGTGGCTCCGCGATTCAATTTTGTCCTCTTTTCTCTGAAGGAAAACAAGGTCGAGGATAAAACCCATATTTGATCCTGGATGTTTCATCTGACTTCTTCATCTAACGAATGTATGTCGCCGCCCCCGACAGATCTTCTGGTGGAGGAGCCGGTGCACTGATGAGGCTACTGGCGGTGCTTATCAAGGACCGGAGTGGTGCCGGTGTTCAATGGCCTCTGCGGCAGGCGGACGCGGCGGCGGCTATGTAGCGTCAATCTCGAAAACTACGGCACACAAGAGAACGCATTGGCATCACATTCACATTCACCATCTCAACCTGCTTGCCAGTGCAGATATATCGTTTTTGCAATGTCCGAAATGTCGAATCACCTAGTAGTAGTCCCGGATTGGGCTCTTCCGAACATGTGAAACCAACGCAGAACTGCCAGTGGGTCCGCCTTGAAAAGGCCAAGTTATGGGTCTCTATAAAGTGCTCACGACGATACTCATCAGGCTGTTCAGCGAATGGCTCAGGGGGGGTTCAGTCACGACTCATGTCACATGGCAAGTCACTCAGGACTAGAAACAAAGTTGGATTTTGGAAAAGGTCAAGATTCGCTGCCGAGGACAGTGGTATATCCTGTTTTTTGTCCTTTATGTATCGGTCGAGCCATCATGATTTCACACCGGACCGTTGCTACATACAGTATCTCGCTCCCTATCTGTCTGCTGACTGGGCAACTGCACCGGACCTGTTCCTACGGCTTTTTACTAGAAACGCTCAGCTCAGTGCGGTGCAGCCCGGGTGTTGGAGGTTGAGAACAAAATTTGCACTGCCACTGCCACTTCTTGTGAGTCGTGACCATAAAACATGACGTGTGGTGCGTAGGTATTTTGGCATTCTGACAAGAGAGGCTCGGACACGACCCGTTCATTACTTTCATTATTGACCATACTCTCATTAAAGGGTCAATAATGACCTTGAGAAGTCAGGGGTGGACTGGCTGGCTGGCTGGATTGGCTGGGTATGCGGTATGTGTTTGGAAACCCTGGCTTCTGTCTCCTACGCTTTGTCAAGTTTCCGAGATTTGCGCCGGTAAAAATACCGATACAGCCTCTTCCAGCGACGAGAACCCGCGTGTTGATGAAGCCGGCTCCCTCTATCTGGAGTTTGAGCTGGTCTGCTCGCAGACAGGCATCGGGTTATCAAAGGAGCAATTAAACCAGTCTCCGTCAAAAGCGTTGCTTGAACCACAAGGTGGTCTTCAAGATAGCACTGCTACTCTCCGATGCCGTTCATCTGAACGACGTTCGGAGTGATGCTTTTGAGGATCCTGATCCATGACCGTGACGTCGCGCGGGCTGAATGGACGCAATAGCTCTGGCTTTGAGACACCACGAATCCCCATATACATAGCAAACGCATGCTGTAAAGGGATGTAGATCTGGTAGGTCCACCAGAAAGGCATTGGATCGGTGAAGCTGTATAGCTCCTCCTGCCAGAAAAGGAGGTGCTTTAGAAATGTCAGAAACTGCTTTAAAAACTCTGTCGGGGTATTGTCGAACGTGAGGACCCTTGCGAAAGATGTCAGACAGCGTTGCTGCAAGTCCGGGCCAAAGCGGTATATTCCAGGAGTGGTCCCGGTTGGAAATGCTACATCCTGGTTCTGAAGTTCTTGAAAATTGAACAGGATCGAGCTCGATCGCGACCGCGACAGGTGGCCATTGGTGTTGTGCACCTCGGATGATATGCTGGCTAGGTATGATCGAGCCAGCTGAGCTGAACCTGCTAGACCGTCGAAGAAAATAACCCCATGCTGGGCATGGAAGGATATTCCCGTTGGTATAATGTTTTCCTGTACTCCCGCTGCATCGACGTGTTGTTCGACGCAGAAGTCGATTCCAAAATGACCATTGGAGTCAGAGTACTGCTTACTGGCGAACGTCTGTACGAACCTCAGCATTGACTGCGCCAAAGACGATTTCGGATCCAACGCTTCATAGCTGCCATCATTGAGGTTGTGAAAGGCAACGAACGCCATAACTGTCCGGTTCACAACAATTGCAAAAGTAGAGTACTTTTTCAGGCCGTCTGTGACCTGCTTGAGCAGCCACGGCTTGGATTTTTGGATGGGCATGCAGGCGATTGTGTTATATGTCTGGCTCAGTGTTCTTCTGGGAAGCACTGTCACAGAGGAATCTGTCGTGAGATTGTCCTCGCCGACGCTTTGTAGCAGATACTTGCGTCGTCCGTGCGTCTTGTTCAAAGCGCGGTGCACCTCGTCTCTCGAGTTTACCAGACGTCTTTCTGGAACGGGTAGACCAAGACTTTCAACATACGTGAGGAAGGCTTCTTGCGTCAGGAAATGGGGAGCATCCTCCATCCGTAGAGCAAAGCCACGACAGTTGGTGTGTTGTTCAATGGCTTGCCTGGCCTGACATTCAACGTAGGAATCTGTGCTGTCTGAACAGTTGATCCAGACATCTACCCGCTCTTTCCTGATGATGTCCACAAGTGCTGAAACATACATGACCGCCCAATCCTCTCCGAAATTAGACTCCAGTCGGTAAAACGTCCTTAGTGCTTGCGAAAACCGGGCTGGTACGGGCAACCCTTCTGGCTCGTAGTCCGCTCCAATGACATTATGGCCAGTTTCATGGAAGGCTCTGGCCAATCGTAGACCCTGTGGAGTATTGATTCCAGTGAGAAGGATGGTCCTCGAAATGAAGCCGGGAGTTCTAAGCAAATGTCGACGAATATTGTTCTGAGGCACTAGTAGGACATAGACATAGTTGACGAGCAGAAGCAATGTTGACAGAGGAAACATAAAGGCTGCCAGAAGGACCGCCAAAGGGTTCTGTAGTCCCCGTATCCCTGCCATTCCGAGGATTAGAAGTATACCATCGACCTAGTCGGATGTGAAGGACGTCTGCAAAGAATCAGTACCACCGCTCTTTTGAATAGGGTCGATAGTCGGGATCCTGAAGGGTACACAGCTAAAGCGCTTATTGGAAGACGTCCATGGTTAGAGGCAGGCGACACAGCAAAAGAACGCACAGAAAACAGAGGGATTCGGTGAGATCTGCAGGATAAGTAGAGGCAAGAAACAATGTTTTACTGGCATATCTGTATACGTATCTGACCGGCGACACTCCTTGTGGCTTACAAAATCCCTTCAGGTTGCACGTGTTTTGCGGGCGTTGACATGAGGTCAGAATCGAGGTTGAAGAGGAGCTGAACTTGAAGGCGGAGGCCATGATGTGATTGATGTGAGATGCGGTTCGTAAAATAAAACGACCGTCTGACGGCTGATGATGTGATGACTCCCTAGGTAGTAAAGCATGTGCAGAGGTACCACCCGGCCTTTCGTACCTGTCAATTGTTTATAGTATCCGGTATGCCAGCATCTACAAAGACGATATACAGTTCAACTGTACAAGAACCGACCTGAGGGGACTGGGTCCCACAAGATCCGTGAGTCAAGATATCCGTTCCGAAGCCAAGTAAGTACCTGGGCGAGGGAGTAGTAGTATTTAGTGGACTTGTCAAGCTGAGGTTCGAGTTGGCTTATGTCAAACATTATTGACCCGGCTGCGCAACGGGAAAAGATTACGTCGGTTAATGGTTGCTAGGCCGCCGATCGCTGCCAGGATTGTCCCTTAAGCGGACCATTGGAGCCCTGCCATTGGCACATCAAGGAAACAAGCTCATCTCTGGCGTCACCGTCGCTCGTTTGTCACGCTACTGGCCAGGATCTCGGATGTGCTGCCAAATCGTCGCCCAGAAGCACGATCCGGGCATCAATTCGACCTGGCAGCGCAGCCATCGATCGGTCCTGCGTTTTGCACTGTCCAACAACACCTGCGACGGGGCTCACTCACTTCTCTCCTACTACTCTTCTCTTCCTCCTGTCGTAGTCCCTTTCGCCCTCCCTCTCCGACCTTGGGCTGTTTATTTTGCATCTCTTGCGGCTCGATCTTGTAATATTCTTCCTTCCGGGCGACATCGCAGTCATGGCGCATCAGGGACAAGCAGCCGACTACTACAATAGTCAACCTTACCACCAGCAGGGCTATCAGCAGCCGGGGTACCAGCAACAATCTTACCAGCCTTATCCTCCTCCTCCGACCCATATTCAGCAGGGTTATCAACAACAAGAACAATACCAGCCGCCCCAGCAGCCATACCAACCTCCAGAACCAAAGTACACACAACAACCTCCGACATATGGAGCCCAATTTGTCCCTCCGCAGGACGACAAGCAGAGCTTTCAGGACACATTCAAGATTCAAAAGCCAAAATTCAATGATCTTTGGGCGGGATTACTGGTACGAAGGAACCCCTTGCCGCGCTTGACACCTTCGTTGAAATACTGACTGTGTCACAGCTCATTGCGACCTTTTGCGGCTTCGTCGCAGTCTCCGGCTTGACCCTTTACCGATATTCAAAATATCATAAATACAATGGCGACGGAATCTCTGACGGCGCCAACAACTTCTCGCTCAACACCAACACCATCATCCTCTTTGCCTTTGTCCTCTGTGTCGGCTTCGCCTTTTCCTGGGCATACTTCCTCGCCGCGCGCGCGTTTACAAAACAATTTGTTTGGCTCACCGGTATACTGAACTGCGCCTTGGCTATTGCTACCGCTGTGTACTACCTTTACCGACGACTGTGGGGTGCTGGCATTGTTTTTGCCATTTTTGCGGTTTTTGCCGTCATCTGCTTCATCAGTTGGATACCACGCATCCCGTTCGCTGTAGTCATGCTGCAGCAAACCATGGACATCGCCAGGATGAGAAGGGTGCACGTGTTCTGGGTCAGCCTTATTGGAGGAATCATCAGCCTGGCCTTTGCCGCGTGGTTTTCGGTCACGCTTGTCGCCATTTACACATCCTATATGCCTAGCAATGCCAACAGCAATCCCAACCCGGCCTGTGCCGACGGAGGCTGCTCCAGTGGGAAAGTCATTGGCCTGGTGGTATTCGTGACCTTCGCCGGCTATTGGGTTTCGGAATGGATCAAGAACACAATCTACACAACGATTGCTGGTGTCTATGGTAGCTGGTACTTTTGCGCAGGAAAACCTGGCGGTATCCCGTCCGGTGCAACTGCGGGAGCCTTGAGGCGAGCAACCACCTACTCTTTTGGGTCCATTTCTTTTGGCAGTTTGATCGTCGCCCTCATCAACATGCTCCGCCAGGCTTGCAGTATCGCGCAACAACAAGAGGCATCCGAGGGCAATCTGATTGGCAGTATTATGTTCTGCATCCTCGGCTGCATTGTTGCCTGTCTGGACTGGCTGGTTGAGTTTATCAACAGATACGCCTTCTCCCACATTGCTCTCTACGGCAAGCCATACATTCCAGCGGCCAAAGATACCTGGCACATGATGAAGGATCGAGGTATTGATGCACTGGTCAACGATTGTCTGGTCGGCCCGGTTCTGACCATGGGATCCGTCTTTGTGGCCTATCTTTCTGCCCTGTTGGCGTATCTGTATCTGGACTACACTCATCCTGCCTACAATTCGGATCGGACTTTTACTCCGGTTATCATGGCTTTTGCCTTCCTTATCGGCCTGCAAATATGCCAGACCTTCATGACACCAATCGGTGCCGGAGTAGACACAGTGTTTGTGGCAATGGCCTGGGATCCGCAGGTGGCCATAACAGATCATCCGGAGTTCTGGGACCGCCTCGTTCATGTTTATCCTCACGTCCAACAAGTCATTCATGTCTAAGCGGTGGAACGACGAGCTCGGGCTTTATATTAATATGGCGTCAGCATTCAAACTCTGGATACGTTTCCCTCCTGCTGGCTGACTGTGGGGGGGATCTTGTTGCTTTTCCATCAGGAAATAATACTTTTTCGCCTTCCAAAATTGTGGCAGCTAGACCTGGCCAAGGTCGTGGCATATTCTTAATTCATACTTGTCCATCCCAGCCGACATGCCTTACCGAAGTTAAGCGGCCACCTAACATTGGATAAACTTATCAGCAGAGGACAATTTCTTCTTGGTGCTTGATTCACCGGCATGTCTCAACAAGCGGTGTTTGTACACCTGTAGTATTGTCCGTCCGTTCTACTCACTGACATCGCCAACACCTTTGACTGATGACCTAGGCTCATATTATTGTACTATTGTACGACCGCAGAAACGAAGACCGCGTTCTACAGTTCTAAATAAGGAGACTGCTCTACCGGTCCAGGGCATCGGGCGCTATAGACCCTCGGTTATTCGATTATCCCCGCCGACGCCCTCCTTCTCAGAATCACGTATTGATCTAGGGCCTCCCGAATAGGCAGTTCCATTGAACCCCATATCGTTTGACGGCACCCCAGTGCAACCTCGTTCAACGGTAGGCTTCCTATCTTGCCTACTAGTAGGCCAGCGGCATGAGGATTAACGCACACTGTGGGTGAACCCCATGTTCGTATGAGGCGCCCCATTCGATGGCGGCCGTTACGACCATGGTAGCGGTGTTCTCCTTTGGCGCCAGGCATTGCGACCTTCTCGATCCGGAACGATCATCCTGATATGCGCTGCACGGGGATAAGAGCGACGAAGCGCAGTGCCATGTGGCGGATAATAGACAACCATTGCTCGACATGTATATATCTCGGCTTTTCTGGTTCTGCCGCTGGCGAGATCCCTCTGGTCAGTGAACACTGCCAACATCATTGCCGCGAACAGACCAGCGCGCACTCGTTGCGATGGACTACAAGACTGGAAAGGTTTCCAGCGCTGGCCCAGAATTGGACCAGGAAAAAGGCTCGATCCAGGTCGGCAGATTGGATAGCATTGCCACAAATGCATCCCTGGACGACGCTCTGGAACAACTCGACATATCAACCCAAGACGCCGATGAAGCCTTTGCCTTCTTGAAAGACCATCCCACCGCGGATGGCGTGCGACAAGAGGCCATTGCCATCCTGGCCGACCCTCAAGCGACCAGGCGGCTAGTGAGGAAGATCGATTTCACCATTGTGCCCTGCATGGTCGCCGTCTACTTTTTGCAATATCTGTAAGTGGTTTGGGACTTTCTTGTTCTCTCCATTGCTGCAAGGACGGGTCCCCGGGTCATCGTGGTCACGAGAATTTGGTGGACGAGTTCCGTTGTCGTCGCTGCATACTGACTTAACAAATCTTGCTTCTAGTGACAAGACGACCATCTCGTACGCTGCGGTGATGGGCCTCCGCAAAGACACACATCTCAAAGGGCAGGATTTCTCCAACTGTGCCATGATGTTCTACATTGGGTTTCTTGCCGCCGAGTTCCCAACCCAGTTCCTGGCCCAACGCATCAGCAGATTGGGCAAATATCTTGGGGCTAATGTGATGATCTGGGGTGTCGTGTTGACTTGCATGGCTGCCTGTTCGTCGTACGCCGGCCTGATGATTTGCAGGACGCTGCTGGGCGTGTTTGAGGTCAGTTACGTGATCCACCACTTCGTGTTCTTGGGCGCTCTGACGCATGTGATGTATGGAGAGTCCGGATATCGGCTCCCCGATTTCAGCGCATTTTAATCCTATCCGCATGTTCTCGCTTCAACCCCTGCTGACCAGCTATGGAATTTATCATTAGGCTCCCGTCGCTCCTATTCTGGTGCTGATCATCGCCATGTGGTACAAGAAGGAAGAACAAGGCCGTCGAGTCAGCTACTTCTACATGTGCAACGGCATGACTCAAGTGATCGGGTCAGCAGTCGCCTATGGCGCAAGCTTCTCTCACAGCTCCTTTGCCAGCTGGCGCATCTTCTTTCTCGCCATTGGCCTGCTGACGATCGTATTGGGGTTCTGCGTGTTCATGTTGTTGCCCGACTCGCCCGTCAAGGCAGTGAGATTCACAGAGGCCGAAAAGGTCGCCGCCCTGCTCCGCGTCAAGGAGAACCAGTCCGGCACGCAGAATGCCAGGATCAAAAAGAGCCAGGTGTTGGAGTCGCTAAGGGATGTCCGTGTGTGGTTGGTGTTTTTGTCCGTCTTGTTGACGTCGATTCCGAATGGTAAGCAGGACTCTCGATTAATCATTCATCATGCTCTTCCATCCACATCACATGGGCCAGTCGATCATCAGTCACAAATTTACTTTCTTATACGAACTAACATCTGTCCTGTCTCTAGGCGGCCTCTCCAACTTCTCATCCATTCTCCTCACCACATTCGGCTACAGCAGCCAACAAGCCCTGATCTACAACATGCCCTCGGGCGCCGTCAACGTCATCTTCGTCTTGCTTTCAGGCTACCTACGCGACCGGTGGAACGACCGCTCCCTCGTCATGCTAATCTGTTTGGTCCCCACAATCGTGGCCGCGGGGCTCATGTACGGCCTCGACCCAACGGGGGTGCCGCACAACAAGGGTGTTCTCCTCTTCGCGTCTTATCTCAGTGGCACCTTCGGGGCCGCCTTTATGTTATTGTTGGCGTGGAACGCGAGCAACCTCGCGGGCCATTCGAAAAAAGTCACATCCAATGCATTGACTTTGGTCGGGTTCTGCGTCGGTAACGTCCTGGGAACCCAGACGTTTCAGCAGAGCGAGGCCCCGGGTTACAAGAGCGGCAAGATTGCCATTGTGGCGTGTTTGACGGCTCAGGTGTTTGTCTGCTTTGCGCTGAGGTACTGTAACGATCGGCTTAATGTGAGGAATCGCGCCAATTTGGAAAATATGAGTGATCAGGAGAAAGTGCTTGCTAGGGAGAAGTTGGCGTATAGTGATGAGACGGATTTGAAAAATCCGTTTTTTGTATATACTCATTGAAGGACGGACTTTACAGTACTGGAGCACCATATGATATGATAATCACACAATATGATGAACGGATGGATGGAGAAATGACCATGATCAATGGGGAGCTGGATCGGGGATTGGGGAATAGGAAGGAGTTCAAAAACTTCAATCAGCGTTTAATCATTGGTCAATCTGGACGTACATTCGTTAGATGCCTACCTAGGTATCTAGGTTGATAGGTAGGTACTCTTCATACGATCTGTATACAGACTCTGTGTATCTCACCCAGACACGAGGACGCGTATCAATTATTACTATCTACCAAGCTAGATAAGCAACTGTCTTCGATAGACCAAGCGGGATATGAAAAGGAGAATAACAAATCGTATTGTAAAGACATGGAACCAAAACTCCTAAGACCCGTACTAGTACAGTATCACTACCTAATCTTGTCCCTTGGAAGCGAATCACATTCAATCCAATCCATACCATTGATACCATTGATACCAAAACCAACCGGATATCAAGTTCCTTTGCTTAATGCTCATCATCAACACCAAACACTTAGTACCGCCTCCTCGTCATCTTACAGTAAAGTACCCTGTTAAAATAGACCCTACCTCCACCTCCACCTCCACCTTCAGCTCAACCTTCCATTTCCATCTCGCTTGATATTGACTTTGTTGTCTTCGGCCGCATGAGAATCTGCCTTTGGTGCCGATAGGACTGAGTTGCACCTTGCGACTGTGATTGCGTCTGCGTGTGCACATGATGCTGCGCGCACCCTGCTAATCCCCTCCATCTTGCTTGATATTGAATTGCTTGTCTTCAGCCGCATCTGCCTTTGGTGCTGATGATACTGCTCTTTGCAATGACATTTGGTTTTGCTTTGGCGGTGTGATTGCGCTTTGCGTCTGCACACGAGTATGCAGCGTCGGCGACGTATACAACACCTCGCTGATTCGGGGCGCCGTCGCCGTTGCCGTCGCCGAGCCTTGTAGTGCTTGTGCTTGTATCTGTGTTTGAGTTTGAGTTCGGACCCGCTGCTGCTGCTGCTGCTGCTGTTGTTGTTGCCCTTGGGCTTGCTGTCGCTGCATCAGTCCATAAACCAACCGGGGCGGCAACGCCTGCATGAAACTGTGCAACCGGAGAATCTCAGAGGCTTGACGTCGAACTATGTCTTCTTTTTTGCCCACGTCTTCACGGAGCTGGTGGATGAGTTGTTGCTGCTGTTGCTGTTGCTGTTGTTGCATCTGCTGCTGCTGAGCTGTCAGACTCGCATCCTGAAGATGAGTGGACGGACTGCTGCTGCTGGTAATGCCGGTGGATGGAGCGGTTGCGGCGGTCGCGCTCGACGGCTGAAAATGATTTGAAATGACGGTTGGGCGATCCCCAGGTATTGGGACCTGGTCAGCTGGATCTGTCGTCGCTGTCGTCGTTGTAGTCGTTGTAGTCGAAGTTGCGGCCGCGGTGGTGGGTGGGGTGCTGTTGCTTGGAACTATCGTCGTATCTCGACTGGCTTGTTGGTCTCGCTCTTCCAGTTTGTAACCGGCTTCACGAGCCAGCTCTTCCAGTCGTGTTATTGATCCCGTAGGATTGGAGCCCCCTGCAGAGTTCCCACTTACTGGATCTCCCGGTCGGCGACGGCCCGGAAAATGGCGTCGACGCTTGTGTTCCTCGAGGTTTTCCCGTCTTGAAAACCCTACCCCGCTACTCCGGTTGCAGTCGGGAAATGGGCAGAAAAAAGACTGTACTCGTCTCGAAGTCAGGTTGATCTTGTGGACTTCTCGCTGATGCCGCAAGAGGCCACCAGAATAGGTGAAGCCTTGGGTCAGCTCGCATCCAACCTCCGTACATTTGTATGGCCTTTCGTGTCGGTCCATGTGTTTGTTCCACTCGCATACTCGCTGGAAGATCTGGTTGCTGTCGTGACAGTCAGGATGGTCACAGTAAATGTCCCCTTCGGTGTTACGAGGAGGGTTTCTTGAACGCCGCACACTTCTGGTCAGGGGCCGGCGTCGGGTGAATTCGTGGGCAGAGACGTAGCTTTCAGACCCTTGCTGTTGCGGTAGTTGCTGTTGCTGTTGCTGCTGTTGCTCCTGGTATGGTTGTTGCTGCTCGGCCATGGCGGCAAGTCGTAGCTTTGCACCTTTGTGGTCAAGTGTAATGCCTATGACGGCGGGTTCAGGCGAGAAATTGCTATTGCTAGAATCGGGCGAAGGTGACAACGGATAGTGGTGTCTAGACGAAGAAGTAGTTGTTGCTATCGTGGCTGATGTCAAAACCATGATGGAAATGTCAAAGTATAGTACATTGATAGTCGGGCGCTTATAGGGGCTGGCACTGGCACTGATGAGACTGGAACGCTGAGACTGAGACTGATGGGACTGAGACTGTGTGCGCCTTGTTGTGTGTGCGTATTCAACGGGCGTCAAGGGCAAGGCGCTGAGGTGATGAGGAACGAACAACTGTGCCGCTGCAACCAGACAAGGGCACAAGGGTTAGTGAGGTAGTCAGTATCTCCCATGTTGGGCTTGGGCCGAGGTGCAGTGTGGCATAACATATATATGTATAGGAGAGACTCGTGGCTCCGACTAGGATGCCCTAGCTACCTAGTACAGACGGCAAGGCTGGCTGTGCCTGTTGTGTCCACGCGCCCAGCCAACATGTGCACCAAGACTCGGGGTCGGGACTTCAGACTCACAGTCTGTCTTCTTCGAATGGTTCGGTCGACAACGGTTGGCCGAACCAGTCAATACCAGAGTCATTTAGGTCTCAGATCAGGCAACCTTCAGACACGCCTCTCTCGTACGACGGACTTGGTTGGGTGTATCGCAATTGCATTGACCGGTAAGACGCATTTGCGCTTAGGAGTGAGTGCAGCCCAGCTGTGCGGAACCTGAGGCCAAAACTGGTCAAAGTCCGAGCGATACCTAGGTCAGGCGCCACCGTTTCTGGCGGAATGGTGGGAATGGAAGGAAACGGTACTGACAACCCCAGAATTCCGGGAAGACTTACAACCAACCGAACCTCTTGGTACCGGATAACGGCCAAATTCTGTGGGTCATAGTGAGCTAGCGACCTACCATTGAACGGAGTATACCCAAGGTATTGTGGACCATAAGTAAGAGGCAAGAATGATGGAGTGAGCGCGGCTGGCTGATGCCTGATGACCTGAGCCTGACAGTGGATGCCTGCGCATCGGATCGACCGGGTGGAGTCACCTTCGCCTCTGACAGCCATGGCGGACTAAGAACCATCCGTTCATGATTCATGGCACCTCTTGGCTCGTACAAGCTGGCATTGAGCAACATTGACATCTCCTGCAGTGCCATCGGGCTTGGACCCGGGTGAAACGAGTTGTTTTCTCTTCTTTCAGTGGCGGGGAGGCGAAAGAGAAACCGGGCCACATGACCACTTTGTGAGTTCCCGGGGTCAAACCCGTGTTGAACATTTCAGTTCCAAGGGCAGGCATCACTGGCAGGTTTGGCAGCGGCGCGGCTCTCGTGAGTCACATGGGTTGCGTATCTGATTGGTGAACCAGTATACAGATTGTTTTGAACCATAGAATTCTTTGCTTCTGAAAGACCAGCAAACTTGAAAAGAGAAATGAGTGGTTGTGGGAGGCGAATGAAGGCGCAGAACGATTCGGTGACATTGGGTGAACCGTACTTTGCGAGGTTCTAGCAGTGTGTCAGAGTCTCATCCTTATTGTCATCCTTGTCAAGAATCCACTGTCGCCGTCCTAGCAATGCCTGGCACTGCATTGTCGCTGGATGTAGTGGAGCAATGGCAAAGTACAATTTGTACTTCAGCCTTCGCGGCGTTGGCGCCTCGTATTGCCGTTCTATTTTCAGGATCTACGTGGCTGCTTTAGGTGGCTTTTATTGTCGCCATCTTCAGCCGCGCGTATGTGAGGCGCAGGCGCTGTAAGAACCGACCTACGTTGTAGTGGCGACTGAGAAACTTGTTTTCGATCATCCGCTTGCCGCTTTTCCCATCCTCCGCTTACCTAAGCCAGCCCCCCAACACATCCAGCCTTGTCTTTGATAGCCCTTCTGCCCTGTTGACCCTTCCATGATGCCCGACAACACATGGTTCAACTCATACAAACTATCTTCCTTGCAATGCCTAAGCTATGGGCCTTCACATCGTACATCTCAATCTCCCTTTCCAGTCACCACCACAGCGAAAAAAGTTGCAAGGGGTGATTGAAGTTTGCTGGTCCCGCCCACCCAACATGTCTTTCAAACACCTCGAAAAGTCTGTCGAGGATATCTTGGGAACTCACACAACAGATAGCCATGACCAATCAGGACCGTCCTCGTTTCTGCGAGAGTGAATCCATCACTCACTCGCCTTGCCAATGTTCGGAAGGGATGAAAGGCGGCTGCTGAACGAATGAGGAAGAGTATCCGATAATTTTGAATGGTATCTAACCAAAAGGCTTCGAAGATGCTCTGCCCATGTACGAGGTAGGTTGATATGGTTACCACAGCCAGCTGGGATCAAAATACTACTGTGGTGCCTCAGCTGCTAAACCACACACCTCAACCACCAAAGCCCTTACTAGCCGAGCTGACCCAACCCAACCGACGAGGCTGTGAGCCCCCTTTGCAACCCCGACCCACCCATTGCAGCTCGCATATCATCGGCTACATGCAAAAGAACAATGACACAGAACATACGACATGACATGACAACTCATTCCAGAAACCTGTCCAACAAAATTGGAATCCATACATGGGCATTGGCCCAACACCCACGCCATACAGCGAGCGCCACTCACTCATGCAAGATCGGCCACGCCGTGTGGCGGCGGCTGCGGCCAAAAACAAGGCTGTACGACTGATCATCAACACCGATGTCTCTCTTCAGCTTCTGTCTACAAGGTTCTCAACCACGATTATAACAGGTTTTCAGGATGGCGGCGAATGTGGATGGCGATACTAACTGACACCCTGTAATAGTAGCCAATTGCGCTCTTCGTGATCCAGCTGACAGTGAGCTCAGCTACTCAAACAACGAGCATGTGCTATGTCCTTTAGAAAAGGTAGGTATATGCTGTAGCTCGCTGTGATTCCACTTTGATGCGGTCTCAGGTTACGTTACAGGTTGTCCGATCGTAAACTGAGCATCATGATTATGGCTCTCCACCATGTCCCGGAGACCGAGTCGTTGGTAGGCCCGAGTCAGGAGGCTATTTAGGTTCAGGCTAGGCTGTTCTGTTGGTTCGTGTTCTTCTCCTGTATGTTCGTCCTCTTTTCACAGCTTGCCTAGCCGCATTGACTGGTAGGCGGAGCGACTCCGAGTCGTGGCAGTACAAGTGACGACTTTCTAGAAATAAAGTTGAGGCGCGTCTCCACGCTCTGTCATGAGTGTGGCTGCCGACGCTTAAAGGCAGACTGGTCCGGTCAGCGGCCTCTTTTCATACCGTCGTCATGTCGGTCGTTCCCAGGTCAAGTCGATCACCAAGATCATGCATGAAGCCTTGGAGTCGAACAGAACACACACGCTGAGAACAAATAGCAGACGATCGAGAACGAAAGAGTGGTTCTGCTCGGAGGGCCCATATCGGGATAACCCTCGTTTCTTTTGGCCAGATTCCTTTTGGCCAAGTCCATCACTAAGTAGTCAGCATCCAAAGCACGAATGACCCGAGGCAGTCTCACATTGCGAACTTCTTGTTTTGCTGGTCGGTCATATCCTCTGGAATCGGGCGTTCACCCATGCCACACTATGAGCCACTCCGACTAGTTTCAAGCAGGTGTGTACTGTGCTTGGGCCCAGCCTTCCTCAACCATACCCTGGCATCTTACTGCAAGACCAGGCCGCACCTGAGCCTTCCCGGGGTCCTCGGCTTCTGGGAGACCTGCCCCAAATAACCTCTTGTTCCTCCCCCTTCCCTGCTGGAGGACGCCCTGGTATTGCTCGAGGCGTCTCGTTTGAAGTACGAAGGCCACCGTCTTCTTACTTCCTTGCCTGAAATCTAGATCTGGCCTGGCGGGATCCTGGCCAGTAACCCTAGGGTCTCTTGCGTGTTCCAATATCCTAGTTCATTGAAACCAGGTTGGCTGTGCGATGAACCTGGATACTATATTGTTCCAGAAAGCCGAACCTGGTCGATGGATCGAGCAGGCCCACATGAAACACTGGCGTGATACAACTGTAATCGTAACACGTTCGTCGTTCGTCGTTCGTCGTTCATCCTTCATCCTTCATCCATCATGAATCCGGATTCGACCAGCGACTTCGGGAAAGTCATCAAGAAAGACACGGGCAACACTCCAGTTGTCGTAATCCCCCGCATGCTCCATAAAGCTGGGAGTCAACACGGTGGCACCTGTCGCATCATCGCGCATGATGGCTGCGTCCAATCCTTGCGGCCAGTTGATGCTCCACTCTGCCCTCTTCAACGGTGTGAGCCAGTCTCGTAGACGGTGAATGACCGCATCGCGGACCGGAGGCCTTGACAGGGATTCGACACTAGTAAGCTTCTGCTGGCGAAAATAAAACACTAAAACAAGCACAACGTACAGTGGAATGGTTTCTATGGCCCCGATATGTGGAATCATACATTGCAAAGGCGTCGGTTTCATCATGTCGGGCAATCTCTCATAGTTCTCGAGCGTGGGAGCGAGCAGCCACTGCCAAAGCATCAGCTCCATAAATCCAGAGACAGCGGTAACATATGCCTCTCATATGGAAAACTCACCCGCATCATAAAAGTAAGGAGAAAAACACACCCAAGCCGAACAAATATGTCATGATCGTAACTTCGACATACCTCGCACGCCCATGAGGCACAAGTGTATATATCGTTGGCTTCTCGTGGCCGAAAGAACAAGTCGACCACCACTTGATCGGGCGAACCGAGGAGATTTGACATGGGCACTCCAGCCTCGAGCATCTGATGCGCCGCTTGCAGATAATGAGAGTATGTTCGACTCATGTACGAATCATCCGTCACGGTCAGGGGAAGCACGAGATGCACGGGAATGCGAAGCCTTGTCGATGCGCCATCCTGGGCAACGCACAAGTCTCGTCTAGCAATGGAGGGGGCCGAATGTGCATGGCTCGTCACTTGTTCCAGATAAGGCGACGTCGGCGACGCAACTGGCTCTGTGCCTTGAGCACCCTCAGTGTTGATCGTTGGGTGCAATGTCTTCTGGCGCTTTGACGACGCTTGTCTTCTGGAAGAGTCAGCCGAGGCTGGGTTACGTGCGGATGCGGCGTCCACCGGGCTTGACGACAGCGACATCGGCTGATCAGCAGATTTACCCTGTATTGTCCGAAAACAATCAGCAAAGTCACTCAAACGAATACTTGAAGAGCATATCTGCTACCGCCAAGGATAACACTGATGCAAAGCACAAACTGAGCAGCACCGCCATCCAGTGCACGAATTTACACACTTGCCTGTACAAGTTTTTCTCCCTCAATTGGTTCAGTCCTCGCCTGTAAAGCCGGATGCCAACCAGAACGTGCAGCCATAGTAGGCTGGAGGGTTGGCTGCACTCCGCCATCCGACGAAGGACTGATGGTACTGGAAATAGACCCAGTACTTGTCGAGTGTCCCCTTTCATCCCAATGTAACGAGGTCATGTATTGCCGAATAAGATCTTCCCCATCTGCAATGCTGCTGTTCTTGAGCGCCGCCAGCAGCTTCGACATGCTGGGGGAGTGTGCCACCTCATTGCGCTTTCGAGACCCCGAATCGGTCGAGGTCGAGGTTTCGCTGGCAGTTGGAGTCACTTGAGCGTCTGGCGCAGCGTTGTCAAGATGGTCTCCGGCCGGTCTGTTCTGACCTTCAGCCTCGTTCGTGTGCATGTAGTCCATTTCATTGCCTTGGGGCGCCATTGGATGAATCAAATCTTGGTTTCCAGCGGGATCCCACTGCCTTTGTATGATATCGGCAACCTCATCATTGCTGGCTCCACCTCTGATGTATCCAACGAGGGCGTCAAGACGATTCGAGGGGCCAGCCCGTATCCCATCGAGCAGGGTATTTAGATTGTCCTGATAGGCCTTGGACTCGTCCAAGGTGCGTTGCAGGGCGGCGCGACGTCTCATATCGAGAGAAAGGTCGATGACACATTGGGTGCCCAAGGAATGGCATAGTTGACACGGCGGCGGGCCCCCGGTACATTTGGTCTTTCTCTTCTTACACGCTTCACAAGCAGCGGATATTCTGGCGCTCGGCTGCCTCTTCTTCGGCGGTAAAGAATGGGGCGGCTGCGACGACTGCGAAGACAGGCCATCATTAAGCGGCTGGATCGCTCGGGCTGTAGGTGGCGACGGCATGCTTCAGACGCGGCGAGAGGAGGTGTTACTGAGCCCGGGCTGTTGTACTCATCACGTTGAACCGTCGGTGACCGTCGTTTTGGTCTATCTGCCACCAGCTGTATTGCTTGATCGTGCCGACGGGGAACAACGTTGGACACTGCAACCTGCCTGCGGTTCAAGTTGGCGAAGACGGGGACGCTATTCAGGTTGCGGACTGGGAGGATCGTAGTATCGTGGGCCGCACGTCCACGGGCCGGAAGATGAGATCCGGGCCAAACTGTCACTGACAACTGCACACCACGACTCGAAGATGCTAATAGCTAATCCAAATACCCATAGAAGTCTCGAGGATTTCTCTAGCCACAAACACTAATAACCGTGATCGCCTACTGGCACCCCCTGTTGTGTTAGTCGAGCACTTGACAGACCGCTTCCGGGCCAATGTGCACAGAACAGTCTGCAGTGCGTACAGATCACAGATGACTCTCCGCAGGCAGGCGACAACAACACCCTTGTTAGCTGTAGCGGACGCCTGTTGTTTTCGCCCTGCAGCCAGCAGCACGCCCTGCTCGATGCGTCGACATATGAGCGACCTGCCACTCCAGGTGCATGATTCCCTACACACGACCCTGGCGGTTGGCTTGTGTTTGGCTCCGCTGTCCCCAACTGTCCGCCCCGCCCGGCTGCGGTGAGTAACTTTGGGAGGAGACGAAAGAGCAAGAAGCCCCATCACAAGAAGCAATCGACCGAGTCTAGACACTGGAGCTGCGCCACATTGGTGTGATGGCTCGATGGGCCAAACCCCGATTGAACAGACAACGCCGAGATACAAAGCAATCGCCCCAGAGAGGAATACGAGGGAGGATTCATGGGCTGCTAGCACTCTGTAGGCGAGGATGCTGATCCTCAACCACTTGAACTTACCTGGCCGCTCTGTGCTTGGGGGCTTGAACAACCTTGTACAAGTCGCTGTCCGGACTGTCACCGGCATGGCTTCCTGGCTTCCTGGCTTTCGCTTTCTTTCGGCCTCTCCTGCACTACCCCTGCCACCACTAAAGTAGAGACTGCGGCTGAGGACAACCATTCCCGTCCCATCTGAAAAAATTGACATCGATGAAGATGGCGGGCGACGGTTTGGCCACAGTTACAGTCGTAGCATTCTGATCGAGCATGTCTGGACCTTACATAGCTTCCATCAAAGGCAGCCAATATAACGCGGTTGATAGCACGACAGGCCTTCGAGATCTTGTGAAACATGCCTCCTCGGCAGCCGATTGAGCCTTTGACATACCCTGCACTGTACGTTCGCCTTGCAGCAAGCCTGCCTAGCATTGATGCTGCTCCACCTATGGTACCTGAGGCTCGACTAACGCATGCGGACTCCTAGATTTCCGCTGCCATAACCCGGAGCCTTCGCCCTGGTACATCCACCACTCTTGCAGCCGAGCATTCAAACCCGTTTCCAGAGTATGTCGGACAGCCTCGACTTTGACATCGTCCATCTGGAGTTCTGCCAGAGATCCTTGCACGGTCAAAAACACCACCGAGTGGGCAATCAGCATCCAAGATGTTTCACATTCATTCCACGGATCATTGATGTCCAAATGTCCCCCAGCCTGTTCGATTTCGTCTTGCAGCACTGTAGTGCCTGGCTCCGGACACAGCTTGATCATCAGCCTTTTTAGTTTCAGCATCTTTCGAATGCACATCAAAATCTCCGCCACATGGTTATAGAAAGGGAATATGGCAATGTACTCGAAGCTTAAAAGGTTGTCAAACAGCATGTCCGCCTCAGCCGAGTTGGCAAAATGCAAAGCAGTCAGCAGAGAAGGCGTCCGTCTGAGGAAGAATTCATAAGTCGTGTATGCTAGTAGACTAGATCCTTCGTTGAACGTCAAATGTCGCCAGCGGCGTGCAACCAGGATATTTGGCAGGTCGTCGTAATTGATCTTGACTCTAGCATCGTCTGGAGATTGCTCAAATTGAAAAATTTGGCATGCCATGTCAAACGCCCAGGCATCTGCAGTTAATGCCTCGATCCCGGATATCTGCGCAAGCACTTCCGGAGGACCAAATATACTGAACCGGGTAGCGGGGACTTCATTCAGTAATCGCGCCCACCACGCTGGGTGAAGGCTTCTGCACATCCCCGGCACATCGGCCACTAAACTCGAAACGTGTTGGTTGAGGTCCTGGGATTTCAAGAATGCTAGGAATTCGGTGAGATGAGACGGACGGAGCACAGCATATTTGAATAGAGTCGGCATTGCCAAAGACCGAACCAACCGGCAGGTCAACGACAATTGCTTTAACGGATCTTGCCAGAGCAATGTGCCATCCGGCGCCTCATCCGGGTCGTCGACCTGCCACGGCTGTTTGAGGTTTCGCCATCCGATCGGTTTATGGAACAGAGTGGTGTCAAAAGGACTGGGCGAGTCGAGGTATGTAATGATGCGGGAGATGAGCTCGTTTGGAAGGCTGAGAAGCGACATGCCTAGCAATAGCTGGTCGATGGTTCCGGCCGGCTGGTAGATGTGGAAGATGGTCACACTGTGATCAGGTACTTGACGCAGGCAGCATCGCCATGCCGAATTGCTTAAATGGGATACGATGGGCGTCCGTCGCTACATGGCTTCAATAACAAGAACCGTCAAGCGCGACAGAAGGTCAACCGAAAGGAGCCTTGTCCCAGGAGCCTTGTCCCAGGAGCCTGAAGAGGAGCGAACGATGGAGGTGACCTGGTTTAATGCCACAGAAGTCGTTGTAGAGATTGGTGTGATCATCGAAGAGTGGGCGGGACAGGTCTTATCAGCACGTGCCGATAAGACAATGCTTTCCTGAGTCCAGACTAGTGCGGGGCACAGAATTACATAATACCAGTCGACCTTCGGCTGCGTCCAGCCACGAGCGGGGGTGTGAGTCTGCTGCGCTAGGGACAATCAGCTGAGCTTCGTCAACCATTCAAGTTGGGATCGGGGGTCTTCCTACTAGAGCACCCCTGCCTATCCATTCACCATCCTGACAATAGAGGCCTATACAGTGGTAGGTGTGTCCCAGAATATGGCGTCCGTGATGGCTACTGCGCCATGGATCGCTGCCGCAAATTGCAGCGAACATCCTAGAGGTCAGGCTCCTCCTCTGTCCATTATTACATTATACGGTGTGAGTATCGGCGACTGGTTACCTAGGTACTTGAAGATGTGCAGTCGGGCTCCAAATCGCTGTCGATCCACTGCCAGTGCAGCAGGTGGTTGGCCTGGATGGTAAGTGTGCCAAACTTTTCCGGGGCCGTGAGAAGATCGTGGGGTAGTAGGAGGGTAATCTCCGGTGGTGGTACAAAACCAGACCCTGACCCTCCATGGTGGGTGGTTTCCGCTACTGTGCCTCAGAATCGAGTCCGAGTCTTTCGAAGCTTCCTCTTATAGCACGGCACGACACGGCGCTCTGGCAAACTTGTACCTCGAAACGATGTCGTCTCCCATCCACCGCAACCCACCCTACCGGGCCGAACATCTCGGTTCCCTTCTGCGTACCGACAAGCTTCTCGAGACCCGGCACGCCTGGGAAGCAGGAAAGGCAACGGAAGAGGAGCTTCGAGCCGTGGAGGACGCCGACATCAGGGATGTTGTCAAGCTGCAGCTCGATCTCGGCTTCCACGCCATCACCGATGGCGAGTACCGCCGGCACATGTTCTGGGGTTCGTTCTGGCCTGGATTGGAGGGAATGGAGGAGGTGGCCGAGCCGAGTCCCGACTTGTTTCGCATGTACATCCCTGACATCGCCGCATTTACCGAAGAAGGATACAAGCCTGGCGAGACAGTGTTGTGTACTGGCAAAATTCGACATGTGGGCAGCACATACACGGCACAATTTGATTTCCTGAAGAGCCTGGTTCCTCAGTCGAAATGGAAAGACTTGAAGTTGACGTTGGCCGCTCCCAACTGGTATCATCTACGGTACAAGGAGGGCAAAGCATATCCAAAAGAGGTATACAAGAATGACGATGAGTACTTCGCCGACGTGGCCAAGGCGTACCAGGCGGAGCTGAAGATTCTGTACGATCACGGATTGCGGAATGTCCAATTCGACGATCCCAATCTAGCATGTGAGCAAAAACTTCCTTTTGTGTCGTTGGCCCCTTATTTCGACCGACTGGCTGACTTTTTGATTTGTAGATTTCTGTTCCGAAGCCATGATCGAAGGCTGGAAAAAGGATCCTCTGAACACGTGCTCGACGGACGAACTCCTGGAGAAATACATTAACCTGTACAATGAGTGCGTCGCCGAGATCCCCTCGGATATGCACGTTGGAGTCCATCTGTGTCGGGGCAACTTTGTCAACTCGCGCCACTTCTCCGAAGGCGGCTATGACCGGATCGCTACCAAGTTGTTCCAGAACCTCAACATGCACACTTACTATCTAGAGTATGACACGCCTCGTGCCGGCGGGTTCGAGCCGCTGCAACACCTGCCCAAGAACAAGTATGTCATCTTGGGTGTGGTCACCAGCAAATTCCCCAAGTTGGAGGACGAGGATGAGATGGTGGCCCGCGTCAAGGAGGCTGCCAAGTGGATTGCCAAGGGGACCGGCGAAAGCGAACAGGAGGCGCTGGCAAGATGCGGTGTGAGTCCGCAGTGCGGGTTTGCCAGCCATTCAAGTGGCAATGCCGTCAAGAGGGAGGACATGATTGCCAAGTTGAAGTTGGTGAGAAGAATTGCCGATCGAATTTGGCCTGGGGAGCCGTGATACAGCTACGCAGTGAACTTGAAGTTGATGGGACGCTACGTAGACAGTTAAGTAGCTGTTGCAGCGGTTCAAATGCCCCGCATAGCATAGTTCGAAGACGAAAAGTATGAATATGAAAAAAAGTCAGTAGATGGTCAAATCCTTAGTAGAGAACAGCAACCTTTCAATTCCATCTGCAGTTTTTTGAGTGCGTTGCCTTCTTATCTTTGGTACTCACTGTCGAAACCGGCGGAATGATCACAACCGCATTGGTACCTAGTCGACTCCCAGCCTTTGCAGCTGGAGATGCATCTGGCAGCAAGAAAAAGGGAAGTCGAGGTTGTTTTACCTGTGTTTTCCCCGCAATAATAGTACATGTATCCCTCCACGTTCGCCAGCGCCCGCTTAAGCTGCACAAGCACTTAGTAGGTGTTTATTATGGCAAGCTCCCGATATTATGAAAGCCCAAGCAAAATATTTCAAGATACCGCAGTGCTGAAAGATGGGGGTGATCGTTGACTACCTTATCACCCACAAGGCCTTCCATCCCTCGCTCTAACGATCTCCTCATCCGTCAATCCATGGGTAAGATACCCAATCTCTTCAGTGAATGATGTGTCTGGAAACAGAGTCGCCGTCAAAGAAGAACCTTCAGTAAGTCGCGAAGACAATCTCCCATTGACAAAGAGTGGCTCGGTCGGGGGTAGATGGTGAGTCACGTCGGTGTTGGTTCCGGACATGAAATCTAGAAGCCAGCGAGCTAGGGAACGTTCGAAGGAGAGAGAAGACTGTGAGACCGATGCCGGTGCCGGTGCCGGTGCTGTTGCGGACGATGATGTCGCCGAAGAAAACGATTGTGCGGAGTCCACAGGTACATTTAGCGTATGTGCCGCCCAGCGAGTAAGGATCTTGTCGTCGGACGGGATGCTATCAATGCCTTCGCGTAGCAAAAGTGTCAAAAGACGGGCGGGTGTAGTCGTAGCGGCACTAGTGGACTCTTTTGCTCCGTGCCCGTGGCTGCTGCTCACGTCGGATTTGTGGTTGTGGTTGTGGTCGTGAATCCTATCTCCAACCCCTGAATGCCAGTGTACATGGGTACCCGTATGTTTTTTCACAGCCAGATGAAAAAGCTCAACCGGCAAAGGATGCGCAAGAGGGCCAACCCAGTACCGGTGCGGGCCTTTCGGAACAGGCGGCGTCGTGCCTGGGAACCAATCCGGGTCATGACTCGGGTGGAAGCGCATAGTAGCATAGTGTAATTCCAGCAGAACCAATAGTGCCGTTTCGTTTCTTTCGCGGATGGCGCTGGCCATGCCTTCGAAGAGTGCCGTGGCAGAGATGTCAAGGACGTGATCGCGGGCCAGAAATCGCATGCCTTGGCGTAGGAGTTGTACGAGTTCCAGTCTTGATTCTGTCCATGGACTGCCGCGGAGGACGTGGTTGGGGAAAACGCGTGCGGCGAGGATGCTGATGCCCTGCTCGGGTGTTTTGTGCAGACGGCCGTGAGTGTCGACTGAGCATGTCCAGCGCATGATTCGAGGCAGGGTGTTCCTGGCGCCTATAGGGCCGACGACCTGAGATGATGAACCTTGTCCTGTCTGCGATTGGGCCGGGGCATCTGGATGCTGGTGGTTCGGGTGTTGCGGATCTGATCCGACGACGTATGACGATGCTGCCACCGCCGCAGGCTCTAGTGTCGCGAAAAAGTGCCTTTCCATCCCGGCCTGGTCGGCAAGAGAAGGAAGGGCAGCCACAGATTGTAAGAATTCTGCTTGCTCTCCTGGAACCTGCGATGATCCAGCGACCAGAACATGACCCTCTGATGACATGTCCAAAAGCGCCTCGGATTGATGCTCCCAATGCCACTCCTCGACCATTTGCAGCCGACTCAATATGGGCATACAAGACTTGAACAGATCCAGAGTAAACCACTTGCACCCTAGAATGGCCCTTTGCAGCCGCATCTTCTCGTCAAGGCTGATTTGTCGATACTCGGCCGGTAAGAAATGGTGAGTTTCCACGGGGATCTTATCGGCTGGTTCGTCAAAATACGCGAATAGCAGCAGGGCCTTGTAGATTGAAGGCTTGGAAAGGACGCGGGCCAGCTGCGGTGATGCCCGTGCCATGTTCACCTCGAAAGAGAGGAAGAAAATATGTTGTATCAATTCGACGGGAAGGGTTTCGAGGTGAGATAGGCTTAACCGGTCTTGGGCTCCGTCTGGCTGAGCACCAGCACTCAATGTGGACGACCTCATCATCGAGCCCGACATTTCAGAGTGTAGTCGTTTAGCATGTTCTGTTCGGGCTTTCCGTGAGGGTTTCAATTCCGATGCTCGTTTCATCGGTCGACCCGGTCCACGAGCAGGGCCAGCCCCTGTCTCAGGCAAAGGCCTTTTTGGCCGTCGACGTTGCGATGGCATCAACATTGTCGAATACTGGCAAAGGTTCAAAGCAGATGAATCAAAAGAAACTGTGATGGGAGGAGTTGTTTCCGGCAGCTTGTTTGGAGAGAAAGACAGCTGCAAAAATCACCAGGCTATTGATTCATAGCGTGCAAAGATCCAGCTCATCCTTTGGAAGCTGATTGCTGTTTTATTTGTGAAGGATGCGATATTCGTGCCATGATAAGACCAAGCCGCCCTGTGGAAAGGCGCAACGCTGGGCTTGCCGGCAAACCCAGGTGACAAAATGCCTCAAATATATCAGTATGCTAGAGAACGATCAGGGAGCCTAAATGGCGAGCCCAGGATGCTGTTGTTGCAGTCTGCTGTTAATGGCCACAGAGCAAGAAAATATAGAGAGGTGGTGGTACTGTACAATAATCTAGGGTTAGGGTTATTTGCTGTTTACCTTTTAGAGCCTGCTCATGATGTTGAGTGGCCCCCCATTGATCACTTCACCACCAACAGTTGCGCAACACTAGACGTAATACATAAACAGTACCTTGGGATGCTCTATGTGAATTTTTCGAAGCTACCTCTCAGAGGTATGTACTTCAACAAGGAACAAGCTTATCGGGTAAGGTGAGAGGGCGTGAACTGCCAAATGTATGTTATGGAATAAACACTATTCCTGTTCAACCTAGTAATATAGTATACTAGACATTATTGCTGTATAAAGGCAATAGTCTCAATGGGCCGGCCAGAGAGACAGTTGCCATATCCCGGAAGTGGACTGGTCTCAGTCATCATCGTCTCAATCGTAGCTTTTCCGTCTATCATGACTATCCCGTCTCTCATCTCGGCTCCGGCTCCGGCTCCTCGAGTGACTTCGGCCAAACTTCCGCTCCCACCTCTCTTGGTCCCGGTCTCTCTTCTCTTCTCGCCATTTCCGGTGTTTGCCATAATCTTTGCCACCAACCCATCCAACGAGGGCGCCTCCAACCGTCCCCAGGCCGGGAAACAGCAAGTCGCCCAACAGCCCGCCGCCTGCAGCCCCAATAAAACCATCCGCATTTGTGGACCGAGAGTTATCAGATATGCGGCGAGACCGACTCTTGTGTTTCCTTCTCCGCTGTTCTGGATCTGAGGCGTAGCCAGCTCCGATTCCTGCGTCACGAATTGACAGGCTTGGTCTAGACGCATAAGGCGGATATATCTGCTGCTGATAGGGATATGGCTGGGGAGCCGTCGCACCGTGTTGGGGAGTAGGGGGCGGCCATGCCTGATAATTTGGTACGCTCATCGAATACTGATCTGGCCGCTGCTGGTACGATATCGAGGGCCGCTGCTGGGCTGAAGAGGACTGGTTTGGGGCTAAGTATGGACTGGATTTGCTCTCGGTCGTGAGCGGTTGATAGGGAGGCGGTGGTGACACATATGGGACATGATGTACTGGTGGTAGTTGTGGACTTGAATGACTCGGTTGCGGCGGAGGATATGTGCGCCCAGGCTGTGAATGTGCTCGTTGAGGCCGCCCTGGTGGCGGAGGATAGAGATTGTTTGTTTGTCCGTAAGGCGGGCGAGCACCGGAAGCAAAGTATTCTGCAGCTGCCATGGTGTGTTATATGGATTTACCAAGGCAAAGGTTCAGAGAAGGGCGACCTTGGAAGATGGATAGCCTTATGGGTAGATATATACCTGGTACTCACATATCGGGTGGCACATCCCACTAATACCCTTGCCTACTGATGAATCAACGTTGGCTGTCCGTGAGGATGACAAAGAGCGCCTAGCGAGGCGAACTCGCAGCCTTTCGAAAAGGCTGTTTGTACGAGTCACAAGCACCAGTCAGGCGGCAAGCATGGCGCGATCTGGGGAAGCCATGATCCGGTAGAGTTCTCGGATTCGCAGCAGACGTCCACTGCCGAGGACATGTACTGAACTCATGATTCGTGGACAAGCTGCAGACGATGACAGGTGGCGCAGGCGATGGACTTGGGAGTCTCTGACACTGCACTTCGCTGTGAGCAGAGGAAGACCCCCCTGCCTTGGTGCTGGCTGCTGCGCCCTGATCTGCCGTTGGTCCACCAGTTTGCAGGACGCCCTACGGAAACGACTCGTCCAATTCGACAACGAACTGATCGATGTTGTGCCGAGGAGATGCTGTGTTGCGCCTGTGATTTTGACAAGCCTCAGGCTTCTAGAGATTCTGGAAGTCAGGCGCCCACCGAGTCTGGTGCGAACCACTGGCGCCTGCGCAGTCTCCAGCTTCGAGTCGCAGCCTGGACGTACGACGTCATTTGTGCCGCTGGCCTGACGTCTGCAGTGGCTAGAGTGGGTGAGTTGAAGCTGCTATTAGCGACAATCTTCCACGTGATGGCTTCCACAGATAGATCTATGGCACGCCGCTTAGAAGATTGTCACGTGAGAATCTGAGATTCTGCCCCACCTTCAGCCCACCGTACGCTCGAAGTTCAATCGAACCTCATCCAAGTTCGAGTCAGGCACCTGCCAGGTTGTCCAATGCTACTTCATCCTTGCACTCTAACCCTCACATATCCCGGCTCTGAGCATGATGATAGCAAACTGCTACGACGCTTGCAAGGATTGAATTATCCTAGGTGAGACACGTCTCCCTGGGTGCTGAGCAGCTAGATCTTCGCAAGAAGTCAGACGCAAAGTCAGCGAGACCGAGTGAATGCTTCATTCCAATATATCGAAGCATCTTAGGTTAGGTAGGTTTTCCAAAAAACTGGAGTCTCTTCAGGGCAATGGCCTTCACCGCCATGGTATAGCGGTCTATGTGACCAAAAATCACCGTCAAAACTAACCCTTGTGTAACGCCATTGAGCCCGGTCACAGTGGCGCACTGCAAGTTCGCAATACAGCAATCAAGCCACAATCGGGTGGTGCTCAGTACTCACCGGTGTGGGAATACATTAACCTCTGCAGTGCGTCTTCTCGCCCCCAGGGACCACTTTAAACTACTCTCCCACGCTATCTCCGCGTGTGTCGGCAAGTCCATCATAGCCACTCTCACAGTTTGTCGTTCCTCGTCATGGTATAGTCCTCCACATCTCGTCCTTCAAGTCTTCGATCGATACTGAACCAAAAAAGGGTCTTGAAATTCTGGAGTGCAGCGAAGTCTGGAAAGAAGTGGACAACTCGGATGACTTCGACTTTTCCCACACCAAAGTCATCCTCCGTGATGGTTTTGAATTCTTCTACGCAAGGGTCGATCAACGCAAGACTCCATCATTCCAAGCCTCAGTTGATCCATCGGCCCTTGAGCTCCATCCAATTCCGACAGAAACCATCTGGCCCAAAAGCCCGGAAAATGCATTACGATGCCCCAATTCTGCCTCCGATTCTGCAGAGATATACGTCAAACGACCATCCTTACTCGCCTATGGAGACAGCTTCGTTTCGACCGAGATCAAAACCCTCGTACTCCACGAGGTGCAAATCTGCGAGACTCTGGCGCAATTTCAGCATCCAAACATCGCAAAATATCTAGGATGTCAAGTCGAAAACGATTTGATCACAGGCCTTTGTTTTGAGAAATACGGCGACTCTCTCTTCCAAATGATGCAAGATGGACGATCCGATTCCTTCGACAAAGGAGCATGTCTACAGGATATTCGAAATGGTATCCAACATCTTCATTCGCTGGAGATTGTGCACGGAGATGTAAATCCACACAACATCTTGTCTCAGGGAGACAATTTCGTCATCATAGATTTCGATTCATGCGCCAAAGTCGGTGAAGATCTTGGTTTGAAGCTAGGTACAGACGGGTGGATGCAGGATTCAACCACCGCGGAATACAGTAACGACTGGTATGGGTTTTCCAAGATTGAAGAGTTTCTTCATGATCAAGAATCCTTCGATACCTCATCTTGCACTGCATAACCCAAAAGGCTTTCAGATTCTTTTTCTATCGCCTCGGAGGCGCAACATAACTGGAGGAATATTTGCAAGTGCTTGATCCACAGTCGCTTGGCTTGTATGTGTACTTTGATCCGTCGGCTCGAGTGCCTGTTGCAAAGCTGCAGAGCACCTTCGGGTCCTCAGCTTCAGCGGAGGCCATGCTGGCGGACAGACGGTCAGACATGCCCCCACTGGTATGTCAATACAAGGGACCTCACTTTTTGCTTTGAAGTTTTTGACCAATGATCGCTTTGTCGGAGCTGATTGTACCAGTAACTGTCGTTGCTGCGCTTCTGGGAAGAGAGGCATCTGTCTCTTTGGACCTGAGCAAGACGGAAGGAGGACTGGCAATGGAGGTCGAGACGTCTCCCTGTTAGGCTATATATCCCAATCCGTCACGACTGTGTGGTTCGAGAGCGTAGGTATTCACGCTTATCATGCTCTCCCAATAAAATGTGCCATTGTGCAACTCGTTGGAGGGGTCAAAGCACACGCATGTCGATGCTGGTCGAGATCTGAAGGCAAAGCAATCAATCATTGCACAGCAGCGGCTCAGCCAGGGTTCCGATAAGAAGTCAAGAGCCATCACTGCCCGACCAGGTCCGCCTGACCACCTACCTCAGTTAGGTTCCACCACAGTCATGTTGTGCAACGTGAGCTTTGCCCGGCGGACACAAGACCATTAACATAATACTGCACAGGCCTGTTTCTTCAAGCCATCCACCGACTACAGGTCTAGCTGATTCATTAACATGTGGACAATCTTTCTGCCACAAGCTCGAATGCCGGCAGCCAGCCTTTGGGCCATATGAAATCGTCCAAGATCACAGCAAAAGGACATTCCGTTTCGTGGGAAATCATTTCCAACCGCCAGTACCCCCCGTCTTGAAGCGTCAACTCAAACCCAGTTGACCTGCAGTGGTTCGGCGTATCAGCGTCGATCTGTTGTGTCATCCTGGTGCCAGGCTTGTGAACCCCCCACAACTAACAGTGAGCTGGCAGATTGTCAACTCTGCATTTTGGGCTGTTTGCTATAGCCATTGCCGTGGCTTCGCCTGGGCGAGTTCAGCATCATAATTATGGCGAGAAAAGGAGGAGGGTTAATCCTTGGACGATGCTCTCATCTTTCATCTTCTTGCAACAATCCCTGTCATCAACAATTTCTCGGCCTTGACCCAAGCTGTCCTCGCATTGATCTCGATTCTCGTCTGCAGAAGCGCATTGCTTGTCTCCTTCGACGCCCCATTTCTAAGGAGGTAGTCATTTCCCTGGTGCCTGATGCAGTTGCCTGTCCCGCGATATAAGACAGCATACTTTCATAAGACAATACTCCAACATTTATCGATTGACTGGTCCATTGCGTCTCCTGCCATCCGAGTGACCATACATATCAAGCTCTTCGAAAGGCGTATCATGCCAACAGTCAGCCTCATTGCACGCATGTCGCAGTACTTCAACGCCTTCAAAGTCCGATTCGGCCCTGCATTGGTAGATTCCGACGTGCCAGGACCAAGGTACTATACGGTGATCTTTGTCGAAACCGGCCTAGATGGAACAGGCTACATCCACCAAGTCATCGGAGATCTCGTGACTGGAATGCGATATGACAAGAAGCCAACGGACAGACCTGAGAGGTCAGATACCTTCTTTGACAAGACGCTCCTAGGTCGTGTGGCCAAGTCCAATTATCCAGCGGAGGTAGATAGGGTTTGTCAGGCACAGCCAGCGCCGCCGCGTCAAAAGGCGTTCAATCGGCAAACAATGAAGACCGAGCCGATCAAGTCAAATGGATTGTTTTACGGCCCTGGAGATTCTCGACCTAGATTGATCAAATGCACTGAATGGACAGAGAATCAAGCAATTCCAGCTCTGCGGCGTAACGGGTTGCTTTTATAAAGAGTTCAACACCGGCATCTCTCAGGACGTCAGACAGGAAGCGGGATGTTTGGCATAACTGTGAAGGCTTCACTAGAAGAACAGGTCGTGGTATATCATGAGCAGCGCGGCCGTCTCGGCGGGCCAAGGAAGGAGGAACTGGTGGATTCTTGAAGACCAGTCATCATGCCAGCGAAGGGACGTGAATGTAGCGAAGTATTCCCAATAGGCAGGATACCAACCCGCGGTTTCCCAGTCTATAATCGTCAGCTTGAAAGCAGGGTCATCGCCATGAGAACCGATTTTTCGAATAATGATATTCTTTTTCTGAATGTCGCCATGAGTCAATGTTGGCCGTCCGAGGCGGAAGCAGCATGGCAGATTCTGCTCGTAGTAGTCTGCTTTGTAACTGTCACTGTTATTGAGCCGGTCGATGGACCTCAGGTTTTGTACGAGACCTTGGATGAAATCATACTCGTTGACAAAGGGCCCGGCAATTGTAGGATCCTGCTCGGGCGTATAGAATAGAAAATAGGGGACCGGACCACGATCGAAACTACCATAGAACGGCGGCTCGGGTGGCGGCAGCGCCCGCAGTTGATCCACTATGCTCCGAAGTTGTTGCGTTATGGTACTCTTCTGTTGGCAGGTGCGCTAAAATTGTTGTATTTGCTCTCACTCTATCCACTTGACAGTGTATAGAGTACTCCTATATATACTATAGAAATCATCGTGTCTTGTACGGTCTATAGATCATTCTAGAGGGTGGCAAACCTCGTCGTCGTCGTCGTTATTTAGGGTCGATAGCGAGGTTTAGAGAATATAGCTAACGTAAGTATTCTTAGTAGTAGGGTATCGAAGCCGACTATATATAATATATCCCCTTTAGGCTATATCCGTCACTTTACCGTCGAGTATAGCCTATATATCGACTAGACGAAGATATATATAGACGAATCGCTTATAATTCTATATTATTAGTACTTTCGTAAAGCCGTCTACTCTTATATTAACGGTTACGATCTATTTTATCTGTATTTTACTAGTTTATATCTTCTATCTTAACTAATACTTATATATATTAACGTATTTTAGCTTCGTAGATAGCTAAAAGTTATTCTTAGTTAGTAGACGAATAGTCTATATATTATTAGCTTTAATCGTAAGTAGTTAGTTAAGTTTTAGATATATCGAGTTAAAGAAGCGACTCT